>JBBEEQ010000033.1:0-14966 GCA_037950945.1 Hypolimnas misippus
TGCAGGCTAATTTACATCACGCTGCGACCAACTACAGCGGAGCAGTGAGCGTTACCGCGAAGGCCTCCGCGACGGATAGCTAAAAGTTGTAATCGAAAGTACCAGGATATCATAAGCCGACAGAAGTTAACTCTGAGTAAAATATATGTATGTACTACCTACATTGCAAGGTGGTTGACCGGAATTCGTTGGGTGAAATCGAGTGCGATTTTTGGAGTTTCTTATCTCAGAATCTAATTGTGGATTGAAATATTTCTTTTGGCGTAAGATAGTCCATCTATCGAAGAATGTTGCAGGCTAATTTACATCACGCTGCGACCAACTACAGCGGAGCAGTGAGCGTTACCGCGAAGGCCTCCGCGACGGATAGCTAAAAGTTGTAATCGAAAGTACCAGGATATCATAAGCCGACAGAAGTTAACTCTGAGTAAAATATGTATATGTATGTACCTACATTGCAAGGTGGTTGACCGGAATTCGTTGGGTGAAATCGAGTGCGATTTTTGGAGATGTATATCTCAGAATCTAATTGTTGGATTGAAATATTTCTTTTAGCGTAAGATAGTCCATCTATCGAAGAATGTTGCAGGCTAATTTACATCACGCTGCGACCAACTACAGCGGAGCAGTGAGCGTTACCGCGAAGGCCTCCGCGAAGGATAGCTAAAAGTTGTAATCGAAAGTACCAGGATATCATAAGCCGACAGAAGTTAACTCTGAGTAAAATATATGTATGTACTACCTACATTGCAAGGTGGTTGACCAGAATTCGTTGGGTGAAATCGAGTGCGATTTTAGGAGGTGTTTATCTCAGAATCTAATTGTTGGATTGAAATATTTCTTTTGGCGTAAGATAGTCCATCTATCGAAGAATGTTGCAGGCTAATTTACATCACGCTGCGACCAACTACAGCGGAGCAGTGAGCGTTACCGCGAAGGCCTCCGCGACGGATAGCTAAAAGTTGTAATCGAAAGTACCAGGATATCATAAGCCGACAGAAGTTAACTCTGAGTAAAATATATGTATGTACTACCTACATTGCAAGGTGGTTGACCGGAATTCGTTGGGTGAAATCGAGTGCGATTTTTGGAGGTGTATATCTCAGAATCTAATTGTTGGATTGAAATATTTCTTTTGGCGTAAGATAGTCCATCTATCGAAGAATGTTGCAGGCTATTTTACATCACGCTGCGACCAACTACAGCGGAGCAGTGAGCGTTACCGCGAAGGCCTCCGCGACGGATAGCTAAAAGTTGTAATCGAAAGTACCAGGATATCATAAGCCGACAGAAGTTAACTCTGTGTAAAATATATGTATGTACTACCTACATTGTAAGGTGGTTGACTGGAATTCGTTGGGTGAAATCGAGTGCGATTTTTGGAGGTGTATATCTCAGAATCTAATTGTTGGATTGAAATATTTCTTTTAGCGTAAGATAGTCCATCTATCGAAGAATGTTGCAGGCTAATTTACATCACGCTGCGACCAACTACGGCGGAGCAGTGAGCGTTACCGCGAAGGCCTCCGCGAAGGATAGCTAAAAGTTGTAATCGAAAGTACCAGGATATCATAAGCCGACAGAAGTTAACTCTAAGTAAAATATATGTATGTACTACCTACATTGCAAGGTGGTTGACCGGAATTCGTTGGGTGAAATCGAGTGCGATTTTTGGAGGTGTATATCTCAGAATCTAATTGTTGGATTGAAATATTTCTTTTAGCGTAAGATAGTCCATCTATCGAAGAATGTTGCAGGCTAATTTACATCACGCTGCGACCAACTACAGCGGAGCAGTGAGCGTTACCGCGAAGGCCTCCGCGAAGGATAGCTAAAAGTTGTAATCGAAAGTACCAGGATATCATAAGCCGACAGAAGTTAACTCTAAGTAAAATATATGTATGTACTACCTACATTGCAAGGTGGTTGACCGGAATTCGTTGGGTGAAATCGAGTGCGATTTTTGGAGGTGTATATCTCAGAATCTAATTGTTGGATTGAAATATTTCTTTTGGCGTAAGATAGTCCATCTATCGAAGAATGTTGCAGGCTAATTTACATCACGCTGCGACCAACTACAGCGGAGCAGTGAGCGTTACCGCGAAGGCCTCCGCGACGGATAGCTAAAAGTTGTAATCGAAAGTACCAGGATATCATAAGCCGACAGAAGTTAACTCTGAGTAAAATATATGTATGTACTACCTACATTGCAAGGTGGTTGACCGGAATTCGTTGGGTGAAATCGAGTGCGATTTTTGGAGGTGTATATCTCAGAATCTAATTGTTGGATTGAAATATTTCTTTTGGCGTAAGATAGTCCATCTATCGAAGAATGTTGCAGGCTATTTTACATCACGCTGCGACCAACTACAGCGGAGCAGTGAGCGTTACCGCGAAGGCCTCCGCGACGGATAGCTAAAAGTTGTAATCGAAAGTACCAGGATATCATAAGCCGACAGAAGTTAACTCTGTGTAAAATATATGTATGTACTACCTACATTGTAAGGTGGTTGACTGGAATTCGTTGGGTGAAATCGAGTGCGATTTTTGGAGGTGTATATCTCAGAATCTAATTGTTGGATTGAAATATTTCTTTTAGCGTAAGATAGTCCATCTATCGAAGAATGTTGCAGGCTAATTTACATCACGCTGCGACCAACTACGGCGGAGCAGTGAGCGTTACCGCGAAGGCCTCCGCGAAGGATAGCTAAAAGTTGTAATCGAAAGTACCAGGATATCATAAGCCGACAGAAGTTAACTCTAAGTAAAATATATGTATGTACTACCTACATTGCAAGGTGGTTGACCGGAATTCGTTGGGTGAAATCGAGTGCGATTTTTGGAGGTGTATATCTCAGAATCTAATTGTTGGATTGAAATATTTCTTTTAGCGTAAGATAGTCCATCTATCGAAGAATGTTGCAGGCTAATTTACATCACGCTGCGACCAACTACAGCGGAGCAGTGAGCGTTACCGCGAAGGCCTCCGCGAAGGATAGCTAAAAGTTGTAATCGAAAGTACCAGGATATCATAAGCCGACAGAAGTTAACTCTAAGTAAAATATATGTATGTACTACCTACATTGCAAGGTGGTTGACCGGAATTCGTTGGGTGAAATCGAGTGCGATTTTTGGAGGTGTATATCTCAGAATCTAATTGTTGGATTGAAATATTTCTTTTAGCGTAAGATAGTCCATCTATCGAAGAATGTTGCAGGCTAATTTACATCACGCTGCGACCAACTACAGCGGAGCAGTGAGCGTTACCGCGAAGGCCTCCGCGACGGATAGCTAAAAGTTGTAATCGAAAGTACCAGGATATCATAAGCCGACAGAAGTTAACTCTGAGTAAAATATATGTATGTACTACCTACATTGCAAGGTGGTTGACCGGAATTCGTTGGGTGAAATCGAGTGCGATTTTTGGAGTTGCTTATCTCAGAATCTAATTGTTTAATTGAAATATTTCTTTTGGCGTAAGATAGTCCATCTATCGAAGAATGTTGCAGGCTAATTTACATCACGCTGCGACCAACTACAGCGGAGCAGTGAGCGTTACCGCGAAGGCCTCCGCGACGGATAGCTAAAAGTTGTAATCGAAAGTACCAGGATATCATAAGCCGACAGAAGTTAACTCTGAGTAAAATATATGTATGTGTTAAGAATTAAGTTCGAGTACTAAGGCGCGGGACGGGCAAGGAGCGCCCCCCACCGCGGCCAACAAGACGCAAGCGCACTTCACGCATTCTCATTACCGGAGCCACCGCGCATACACAATCAATATTTTGTAACCAAACAGTTTAATAAACGAAATTGTACAGTCCATTTACAACAGTTTGATTGAAACAAAAACATCAAATACATTTTTTGTCCAAAACGAGCCGCATCAGTTCTGGAACGAGCCAACTACAAGTTCTGGTCACGAAATACGTTCTAGAATCAATCAGAAGCCAGTTCAGCCAACAACCCAGCAGGAGTTCAAAACTGTGAGGACGTTCCAACTTTTTATATTCCTTAATCCCTAAAATTCATTTAAAGTATCCCTATTCCCTATAATATAAGTGTATAACATAAAACTTAGTATTTTAAATAATTAAAAATATCGTTATTTATATTATTAATATTTAGTAAAACAATAAAACCTATTTGTACCTATCTGTTTTTCAAATTTAGTCAATATATTCCAAAGTTAATATTGTTTACATATTTAAATTTTCTATATTGATGCGTACTGAACGCAGTTAGGACGATCTAAGCGATAAGGATCTTTTGTTCTCGCCATCGAGCGGCGTTGTTTTTTTGTATGAAGATCATTAGACTAATATCGTAAACAAGTAGTATTAATTGTCATATTTTTAAGGTTCATTTTAGACAATCATTTTTGCTTACAATTTATTTACATTACCTTTCGATTTTTCTAGAATAATATATGTTCATAACCAGTTATATTAATATAGTTACAAGGCAATTAGTTTAATTAAAAGATAACTTATAGCTAGAAATAATTTCATAACAACCGCCTGCCATAATAGCCGTTCAAGATGTCCGAAAATATTAAAGATCTTATAAAGAAACGCGGTTCAATTAAGGGCCGGTTGACGATGTTTATTAATTACGTTAATTCTTTAGCGGAATTACCGACAGCCTTACAGGTCACAGAGTTGGAACTTCGCATAAAAAAAACGGAACAGCTTTTAAATCAATTTGACATAATTCAGAGTAATATAGAATATTTAATAGATACCGATGATGATGTTCAACAATCAGTGAGAGGAAGGAAATTGAAGATCAGTTTTATATGATATTAGCTAAAGCCAAACAAATACGTAATCGCAGCGTACGTAATTTGAATATCGGGGATGATGATAACGATGATGTTCGTTCGTGTATTTCAGGCAGTTCGCGATCGTCAGAAATAGTGAAACAAACGAAGACTAATGTAAAATTGCCAACGATCCAGCTTCCTAAATTCGGCGGTCGGTATGAGGATTGGCTTGAGTTTCGAGATACTTTTATTTCGCTCATACACCAAAATCAAGCAATCGTTGATATACAAAAATTTCACTATTTGAGGGCTTCCCTGGAGGGAGGCGCTGCGCAGGTAATAAGATCGATTGGTTAGATAAGTTTTCATCCTGTAATTATAAAATAGCCTGGGATTTGTTGTGCGATCGTTATAATAATGAAAAGTTACTAATTCACAACCACGTACAATCTATGTTTGTAATTGAACAATTAAAACGTGAGTCAGCCTTAGGAATACGCTCACTTATTGATACATTTTCAAAAAATTTAAGATCCTTACAATCATTAGGTGAAAATACGGTGCATTGGGATACATTAATAATTTATTTAATGAATTCTAAATTAGATCTGAAAACTTCTCGAGATTGGGAAGAGCGTAAATCTACATTAAATAAAATAACATTGAATGATTTTATGACATTTTTAAAAAATAAAGCAGATTTACTTGAAACGATACATTTAAATAACAACACGAATAAATACAAAAATAGGAATGATCAAATTAAGGGATTATTGAGCACAAATATATACACACCAAAGTGTCCTCTGTGTAAAAGTACACATAAGATTTACAACTGTGAGACTTTTTTAAATCAATCTATCCATGATAGAATGGAATCTGTCCGTAGGCTTAAGTTATGCAATAATTGTTTGCGGCCAGGTCATCATGTTAATAAATGCAAATCGGGCTCTTGTACAAAATGCTCTCTTAAGCACAATTCGCTGTTACACAATGAAACAGGTACATCACAAGATATTGAGCCGCCAGTCGACAGAGCCACCACGCTCTCAGTCCACATGACGGAGCCAGTATTGCTCTCGACTGCAGTGGTTTACGTTTTAGGTAGCGACAATCAACGTCACGAGGCAAGAGCTGTTCTCGACTCAGGGAGCCAAGCATCCTTTATGACTCAAAGACTACTGCACAAGTTAAACCTACAATGCAAAAGTACGCAAACGTCAGTAACAGGAATAAATAGTACCATTACACAAGTCAATAAGCGATGTGACACAATCATATTCTCAAAGGTTACATCATTCAAAAGTAACATCTCATTATTTATTTTACCAAATATTACAAATTTATGCAACAACAAAGGAATAATAAAAGATATACACATTTCATCACAATATACACTAGCCGATCCACATTATTATAATCCCGTCGACATAGATATATTATTAGGAGCAGATATATTCTGGAATTTAATATTATCAAATAAAATTAGCTTAGGTAAGAATTGTCCCGTATTGCAACAAACACAATTAGGTTATATTATTTCTGGTCCCACAAGTGGTTTAAAAAATAATCTTAATAAACAAAATAGAGAATTGATTTCATGTAATTTTGTAAAAAATGAGTTTGCAGAAATTCAAGAACAGTTAGCAAAATTTTGGTTACTTGAAGAAACACCCTATAGTTCTAAGCCGGCATATTCTTTGGAGGAAAATTTATGTGAACAACATTTCGTAGATAACTTTAAAAGAAATCCTGATGGTAGATTTTCTGTAGCCATTCCACTCAAAAAATCTGAAAGCCTTTTGGGAGATTCATATACTCGAGCCCTACGGTGCTTTTTATCATTAGAATGTAGGTTAGAGAAACAACCAAAGTTAAAGGAAATGTATAAAGATTTCATGGCGGAGTACAAGGAACTAGGACATATGTCACTTATTCCAAGTAAGTCTGGTTCAGATACAAAGCAATTATATTTTTTACCACACCACGGCGTATTACGCGAACATAGCGTGACAACAAAGTTAAGAGCGGTATTTAACGCAAGTGCAGCAACAACAACTGTCGTATCATTGAACGATCTTCAGATGGTCGGTCCCACGATACAAAATGATTTATTTTCTATTCTTGTTAGGTTTCGGCATTATTCTTACGTCATGACTGCGGACATTGAGAAAATGTACCGTCAGGTATTAATCCACGAAAACCAGAGACACTTACAGAATATAATTTGGAGAGATGACCCTAGTAAAAAACTAGAAATATTTCAACTTAACACCGTTACTTATGGGACTGCATCTGCGCCATTTCTTGCTGTTAGATGCTTAAAGCAACTTGCACTTGAGTGTAAGGATAAACTTATATCTGAAATAATAAGCAACGATTTTTATGTAGACGACCTAGTTACTGGTACCCAGTCAATTGACAATTTAATTGCGATCAGAGACAGTATATGTGAAGTTTTATCAAAGGGATGTTTTAACTTACGCAAAATTAAATCAAACATACCAGAGTTTCATCAATTAACGTCAAGTAAATGCACTCCTGTTAATTTAGGTCAACAAAATTCTAATAATACATTGGGGCTAGGCTGGATGCCATCATCAGATATGTTGTGTTTCCCTCATGAATTTCCAACGGTAAGCCAGGTCACAAAACGGTCAGTTTTGTCAACAATTGGACAAATCTTCGATCCTCTTAGGCTTCTTACAGTCTTTGTTATAAAGGCCAAAATACTTCTCCAAAATCTTTGGCTTCAGAAGATTTCATGGGACGAACCTTTACCTTTAGAAATTGCACAAAAATGGCATAAATTCACATCAGATCTACACTTTTTAAATGACTTACTTTTGCCACGATGCGTTATTTGTCCTAATATAGCACTAGTCGAATTACATACCTTTTGTGATGCTTCACAAGAAGCTTATGGAGCATGCATATTTTTAAGGAGTATTTCAATTAGTGGAGAGATTATAACACGGCTACTTTGCGCAAAAAGTAGGGTAGCACCGTTGAAACCAATCACAATACCGCGCCTAGAATTTTGTGGAGCAGTTGTAGCAGCACGTTTGACGCAAAAGGTACTGACGGCATTTAGGTTACCTGTGAAGAGATGTATTCTTTGGAGTGACTCCTCTGTAGTTTTGGGGTGGTTGAAAACACCACCAGCTAAATTAAAATTATTTGTTAAAAATCGTGTTGCTGAAATACAGGAACTTACTCACACTTTTGAATGGCGTCATGTTTCAACTTTTGATAACCCGGCAGACCTATTGACTAGAGGCGTAAGCATGGCATCACTAAATACCTTAGATTTGTGGTGGTCAGGTCCAGCATTTTTACGGGGATTGGAATCTCAATGGCCTAAGAGTAACGTAAATTGTAAAAGTGACTTACCTGAAATTGTAGCTCATCTTGCATCAACATTATCTAGCAAAGACAATCAACTCATCGATTTTTGTAGATTTTCAAAACTAACTAAATTGAAACGTTCAATGGCTTATGTATTAAGGTTTGCTTATAATTGCAAAATTCATGATTCTAATCAAAAGCGATCGGGACCATTAAATACAATTGAATTAGAAAATGCTTTTAATCTACTACTAAAACAATCACAAATCGAATCTTTTCCAGAGTACAAAATTTTGAACGATAAAAAAGCTTTAACAAATAAAAATGCTCTTCTTTCTCTATCACCATTTCTTGATGAAGCTGGTCTAATAAGGGTAGGTGGAAGATTAAAAAATTCAAATTTCGAATACAATAAAAAGCATCCGGTATTGATTTCATGTAAACATCCATTAACTAAACTAATTTTTTCTTATGAACATATAAAGTTATTTCACGCAGGTCCACAGCTTCTTTTGTCATCCTTAAGGCAACAATATTGGCCTATCGGCGGTCGTAATATGGCTAAGCAAATCGCACACAAATGTCACAGGTGTTTTAGGATGAAAGCTCAAACGGTTAATCCCATCATGGGTCAGTTGCCTGAGCAGCGGCTTGATCCAGGTTATCCTTTTCAAACAACAGGTGTTGATTATTGCGGTCCATTACTAGCTGCCGATAAAAAGGAACGTGGATCTAAATCGCTAGTGCGATGTTTGGAGGTGCTTATCTCAGAATCTAATTGTTGGATTGAAATATTTCTTGTGGCGTAAGATAGTCCATCTATCGAAGAATGTTGCAGGCTAATTTACATCACGCTGCGACCAACTACAGCGGAGCAGTGAGCGTTACCGCGAAGGCCTCCGCGACGGATAGCTAAAAGTTGTAATCGAAAGTACCAGGATATCATAAGCCGACAGAAGTTAACTCTGAGTAAAATATATGTATGTACTACCTACATTGCAAGGTGGTTGACCGGAATTCGTTGGGTGAAATCGAGTGCGATTTTTGGAGTTGCTTATCTCAGAATCTAATTGTTGGATTGAAATATTTCTTTTGGCGTAAGATAGTCCATCTATCGAAGAATGTTGCAGGCTAATTTACATCACGCTGCGACCAACTACAGCGGAGCAGTGAGCGTTACCGCGAAGGCCTCCGCGACGGATAGCTAAAAGTTGTAATCGAAAGTACCAGGATATCATAAGCCGACAGAAGTTAACTCTGTGTAAAATATATGTATGTACTACCTACATTGTAAGGTGGTTGACCGGAATTCGTTGGGTGAAATCGAGTGCGATTTTTGGAGGTGTATATCTCAGAATCTAATTGTTGGATTGAAATATTTCTTTTGGCGTAAGATAGTCCATCTATCGAAGAATGTTACAGGCTAATTTACATCACGCTGCGACCAACTACAGCGGAGCAGTGAGCGTTACCGCGAAGGCCTCCGCGACGGATAGCTAAAAGTTGTAATCGAAAGTACCAGGATATCATAAGCCGACAGAAGTTAACTCTGTGTAAAATATATGTATGTAGTACCTACATTGTAAGGTGGTTGACCGGAATTCGTTGGGTGAAATCGAGTGCGATTTTTGGAGGTGTATATCTCAGAATCTAATTGTTGGATTGAAATATTTCTTTTGGCGTAAGATAGTCCATCTATCGAAGAATGTTGCAGGCTAATTTACATCACGCTGCGACCAACTACAGCGGAGCAGTGAGCGTTACCGCGAAGGCCTCCGCGACGGATAGCTAAAAGTTGTAATCGAAAGTACCAGGATATCATAAGCCGACAGAAGTTAACTCTGAGTAAAATATATTTATGTACTACCTACATTGCAAGGTGGTTGACCGGAATTCGTTGGGTGAAATCGAGTGCGATTTTTGGAGTTGCTTATCTCAGAATCTAATTGTTGGATTGAAATATTTCTTTTGGCGTAAGATAGTCCATCTATCGAAGAATGTTGCAGGCTAATTTACATCACGCTGCGACCAACTACAGCGGAGCAGTGAGCGTTACCGCGAAGGCCTCCGCGACGGATAGCTAAAAGTTGTAATCGAAAGTACCAGGATATCATAAGCCGACAGAAGTTAACTCTAAGTAAAACATGTATATGTATGTACCTACATTGCAAGGTGGTTGACCCGTATTCGTTGGGTGAAATCGAGTGCGATTTTTGGAGGTGTATATCTCAAAATCTAATTGTTGGATTGAAATATTTCTTTTGGCGTAAGATAGTCCATCTATCGAAGAATGTTGCAGGCTAATTTACATCACGCTGCGACCAACTACAGCGGAGCAGTGAGCGTTACCGCGAAGGCCTCCGCGACGGATAGCTAAAAGTTGTAATCGAAAGTACCAGGATATCATAAGCCGACAGAAGTTAACTCTGAGTAAAATGTATGTATGTACTACCTACATTGCAAGGTGGTTGACCGGAATTCGTTGGGTGAAATCGAGTGCGATTTTTGGAGGTGTATATCTCAGAATCTAATTGTTGGATTGAAATATTTCTTTTGGCGTAAGATAGTCCATCTATCGAAGAATGTTGCAGGCTAATTTACATCACGCTGCGACCAACTACAGCGGAGCAGTGAGCGTTACCGCGAAGGCCTCCGCGACGGATAGCTAAAAGTTGTAATCGAAAGTACCAGGATATCATAAGCCGACAGAAGTTAACTCTGAGTAAAATATATGTATGTACTACCTACATTGCAAGGTGGTTGACCGGAATTCGTTGGGTGAAATCGAGTGCGATTTTTGGAGGTGTATATCTCAGAATCTAATTGTTGGATTGAAATATTTCTTTTGGCGTAAGATAGTCCATCTATCGAAGAATGTTGCAGGCTAATTTACATCACGCTGCGACCAACTACAGCGGAGCAGTGAGCGTTACCGCGAAGGCCTCCGCGACGGATAGCTAAAAGTTGTAATCGAAAGTACCAGGATATCATAAGCCGACAGAAGTTAACTCTGAGTAAAATGTATGTATGTACTACCTACATTGCAAGGTGGTTGACCGGAATTCGTTGGGTGAAATCGAGTGCGATTTTAGGAGGTGTTTATCTCAGAATCTAATTGTTGGATTGAAATATTTCTTTTGGCGTAAGATAGTCCATCTATCGAAGAATGTTGTAGGCTAATTTACATCACGCTGCGACCAACTACAGCGGAGCAGTGAGCGTTACCGCGAAGGCCTCCGCGACGGATAGCTAAAAGTTGTAATCGAAAGTACCAGGATATCATAAGCCGACAGAAGTTAGCTCTAAGTAAAACATGTATATGTATGTACCTACATTGCAAGGTGGTTGACCGGAATTCGTTGGGTGAAATCGAGTGCGATTTTTGGAGGTGTATATCTCAGAATCTAATTGTTGGATTGAAATATTTCTTTTGGCGTAAGATAGTCCATCTATCGAAGAATGTTGCAGGCTAATTTACATCACGCTGCGACCAACTACAGCGGAGCAGTGAGCGTTACCGCGAAGGCCTCCGCGACGGATAGCTAAAAGTTGTAATCGAAAGTACCAGGATATCATAAGCCGACAGAAGTTAACTCTAAGTAAAACATGTATATGTATGTACCTACATTGCAAGGTGGTTGACCGGAATTCGTTGGGTGAAATCGAGTGCGATTTTTGGAGGTGTATATCTCAGAATCTAATTGTTGGATTGAAATATTTCTTTTGGCGTAAGATAGTCCATCTATCGAAGAATGTTGCAGGCTAATTTACATCACGCTGCGACCAACTACAGCGGAGCAGTGAGCGTTACCGCGAAGGCCTCCGCGACGGATAGCTAAAAGTTGTAATCGAAAGTACCAGGATATCATAAGCCGACAGAAGTTAACTCTGAGTAAAATATATGTATGTACTACCTACATTGCAAGGTGGTTGACCGGAATTCGTTGGGTGAAATCGAGTGCGATGTTTGGAGTTGCTTATCTCAGAATCTAATTGTTGGTTTGAAATATTTCTTTTGGCGTAAGATAGTCCATCTATCGAAGAATGTTGCAGGCTAATTTACATCACGCTGCGACCAACTACAGCGGAGCAGTGAGCGTTACCGCGAAGGCCTCCGCGACGGATAGCTAAAAGTTGTAATCGAAAGTAACAGGATATCATAAGCCAACAGAAGTTAACTCTGAGTAAAATATGTATATGTATGTACCTACATTGCAAGGTGGTTGACCCGTATTCGTTGGGTGAAATCGAGTGCGATGTTTGGAGGTGTATATCTCAGAATCTAATTGTTGGATTGAAATATTTCTTTTGGCGTAAGATAGTCCATCTATCGAAGAATGTTGCAGGCTAATTTACATCACGCTGCGACCAACTACAGCGGAGCAGTGAGCGTTACCGCGAAGGCCTCCGCGACGGATAGCTAAAAGTTGTAATCGAAAGTACCAGGATATCATAAGCCGACAGAAGTTAACTCTGAGTAAAATATATGTATGTACTACCTACATTGCAAGGTGGTTGACCGGAATTCGTTGGGTGGAATCGAGTTCGATGTTTGGAGCTGCTTATCTCAGAATCTAATTGTTGGATTGAAATATTTCTTTTGGCGTAAGATAGTCCATCTATCGAAGAATGTTGCAGGCTATAATTTACATCACGCTGCGACCAACTACAGCGGAGCAGTGAGCGTTACCGCGAAGGCCTCCGCGACGGATAGCTAAAAGTTGTAATCGAAAGTACCAGGATATCATAAGCCGACAGAAGTTAACTCTGAGTAAAATATATGTATGTACTACCTACATTGCAAGGTGGTTGACCGGAATTCGTTGGGTGAAATCGAGTGCGATTTTTGGAGTTGCTTATCTCAGAATCTAATTGTTGGATTGAAATATTTCTTTTGGCGTAAGATAGTCCATCTATCGAAGAATGTTGCAGGCTAATTTACATCACGCTGCGACCAACTACAGCGGAGCAGTGAGCGTTACCGCGAAGGCCTCCGCGACGGATAGCTAAAAGTTGTAATCGAAAGTACCAGGATATCATAAGCCGACAGAAGTTAACTCTAAGTAAAACATGTATATGTATGTACCTACATTGCAAGGTGGTTGACCGGAATTCGTTGGGTGGAATCGAGTGCGATGTTTGGAGGTGCTTATCTCAGAATCTAATTGTTGGATTGAAATATTTCTTGTGGCGTAAGATAGTCCATCTATCGAAGAATGTTGCAGGCTAATTTACATCACGCTGCGACCAACTACAGCGGAGCAGTGAGCGTTACCGCGAAGGCCTCCGCGACGGATAGCTAAAAGTTGTAATCGAAAGTACCAGGATATCATAAGCCGACAGAAGTTAACTCTGAGTAAAATATATGTATGTACTACCTACATTGCAAGGTGGTTGACCGGAATTCGTTGGGTGAAATCGAGTGCGATTTTTGGAGGTGTATATCTCAGAATCTAATTGTTGGATTGAAATATTTCTTTTGGCGTAAGATAGTCCATCTATCGAAGAATGTTGCAGGCTAATTTACATCACGCTGCGACCAACTACAGCGGAGCAGTGAGCGTTACCGCGAAGGCCTCCGCGACGGATAGCTAAAAGTTGTAATCGAAAGTACCAGGATATCATAAGCCGACAGAAGTTAACTCTGAGTAAAATATATGTATGTACTACCTACATTGCAAGGTGGTTGACCGGAATTCGTTGGGTGAAATCGAGTGCGATGTTTGCAGGTGTATATCTCAGAATCTAATTGTTGGATTGAAATATTTCTTGTGGCGTAAGATAGTCCATCTATCGAAGAATGTTGCAGGCTAATTTACATCACGCTGCGACCAACTACAGCGGAGCAGTGAGCGTTACCGCGAAGGCCTCCGCGACGGATAGCTAAAAGTTGTAATCGAAAGTACCAGGATATCATAAGCCGACAGAAGTTAACTCTAAGTAAAACATGTATATGTATGTACCTACATTGCAAGGTGGTTGACCGGAATTCGTTGGGTGAAATCGAGTGCGATTTTTGGAGGTGTATATCTCAGAATCTAATTGTTGGATTGAAATATTTCTTTTGGCGTAAGATAGTCCATCTATCGAAGAATGTTGCAGGCTAATTTACATCACGCTGCGACCAACTACAGCGGAGCAGTGAGCGTTACCGCGAAGGCCTCCGCGACGGATAGCTAAAAGTTGTAATCGAAAGTACCAGGATATCATAAGCCGACAGAAGTTAACTCTGAGTAAAATATATGTATGTACTACCTACATTGCAAGGTGGTTGACCGGAATTCGTTGGGTGAAATCGAGTGCGATGTTTGGAGTTGCTTATCTCAGAATCTAATTGTTGGTTTGAAATATTTCTTTTGGCGTAAGATAGTCCATCTATCGAAGAATGTTGCAGGCTAATTTACATCACGCTGCGACCAACTACAGCGGAGCAGTGAGCGTTACCGCGAAGGCCTCCGCGACGGATAGCTAAAAGTTGTAATCGAAAGTACCAGGATATCATAAGCCGACAGAAGTTAACTCTAAGTAAAACATGTATATGTATGTACCTACATTGCAAGGTGGTTGACCGGAATTCGTTGGGTGGAATCGAGTGCGATGTTTGGAGGTGCTTATCTCAGAATCTAATTGTTGGATTGAAATATTTCTTGTGGCGTAAGATAGTCCATCTATCGAAGAATGTTGCAGGCTAATTTACATCACGCTGCGACCAACTACAGCGGAGCAGTGAGCGTTACCGCGAAGGCCTCCGCGACGGATAGCTAAAAGTTGTAATCGAAAGTACCAGGATATCATAAGCCGACAGAAGTTAACTCTGAGTAAAATATATATATGTACTACCTACATTGCAAGG
>JBBEEQ010000033.1:15466-35058 GCA_037950945.1 Hypolimnas misippus
TTTTACTCAGAGTTAACTTCTGTCGGCTTATGATATCCTGGTACTTTCGATTACAACTTTTAGCTATCCGTCGCGGAGGCCTTCGCGGTAACGCTCACTGCTCCGCTGTAGTTGGTCGCAGCGTGATGTAAATTAGCCTGCAACATTCTTCGATAGATGGACTATCTTACGCCAAAAGAAATATTTCAATCCATTAATTAGATTCTGAGATATACACCTCCAAAAATCGCACTCGATTTCACCCAACGAATTCCGGTCAACCACCTTGCAATGTAGGTAGTACATACATATATTTTACTCAGAGTTAACTTCTGTCGGCTTATGATATCCTGGTACTTTCGATTACAACTTTTAGCTATCCGTCGCGGAGGCCTTCGCGGTAACGCTCACTGCTCCGCTGTAGTTGGTCGCAGCGTGATGTAAATTAGCCTGCAACATTCTTCGATAGATGGACTATCTTACGCCAAAAGAAATATTTCAATCCAACAATTAGATTCTGAGATATACACCTCCAAAAATCGCACTCGATTTCACCCAACGAATTCCGGTCAACCACCTTGCAATGTAGGTAGTACATACTTACATTTTACTCAGAGTTAACTTCTGTCGGCTTATGATATCCTGGTACTTTCGATTACAACTTTTAGCTATCCGTCGCGGAGGCCTTCGCGGTAACGCTCACTGCTCCGCTGTAGTTGGTCGCAGCGTGATGTAAATTAGCCTGCAACATTCTTCGATAGATGGACTATCTTACGCCAAAAGAAATATTTCAATCCAACAATTAGATTCTGAGATATACACCTCCAAAAATCGCACTCGATTTCACCCAACGAATTCCGGTCAACCACCTTGCAATGTAGGTAGTACATACATATATTTTACTCAGAGTTAACTTCTGTCGGCTTATGATATCCTGGTACTTTCGATTACAACTTTTAGCTATCCGTCGCGGAGGCCTTCGCGGTAACGCTCACTGCTCCGCTGTAGTTGGTCGCAGCGTGATGTAAATTAGCCTGCAACATTCTTCGATAGATGGACTATCTTACGCCAAAAGAAATATTTCAATCCAACAATTAGATTCTGAGATAAGCACCTCCAAACATCGCACTCGATTTCACCCAACGAATTCCGGTCAACCACCTAGCAATGTAGGTACATACATATACATGTTTTACTTAGAGTTAACTTCTGTCGGCTTATGATATCCTGGTACTTTCGATTACAACTTTTAGCTATCCGTCGCGGAGGCCTTCGCGGTAACGCTCACTGCTCCGCTGTAGTTGGTCGCAGCGTGATGTAAATTAGCTTGCAACATTCTTCGATAGATGGACTATCTTACGCTAAAAGAAATATTTCAATCCAACAATTAGATTCTGAGATATACACCTCCAAAAATCGCGCTCGATTTCACCCAACGAATTCCGGTCAACCACCTTGCAATGTAGGTAGTACATACATATATTTTACTCAGAGTTAACTTCTGTCGGCTTATGATATCCTGGTACTTTCGATTACAACTTTTAGCTATCCGTCGCGGAGGCCTTCGCGGTAACGCTCACTGCTCCGCTGTAGTTGGTCGCAGCGTGATGTAAATTAGCCTGCAACATTCTTCGATAGATGGACTATCTTACGCCACAAGAAATATTTCAATCCAACAATTAGATTCTGAGATAAGCAACTCCAAACATCGCACTCGATTTCACCCAACGAATTCCGGTCAACCACCTTGCAATGTAGGTAGTACATACATATATTTTACTCAGAGTTAACTTCTGTCGGCTTATGATATCCTGGTACTTTCGATTACAACTTTTAGCTATCCGTCGCGGAGGCCTTCGCGGTAACGCTCACTGCTCCGCTGTAGTTGGTCGCAGCGTGATGTAAATTTGCCTGCAACATTCTTCGATAGATGGACTATCTTACGCTAAAAGAAATATTTCAATCCAACAATTAGATTCTGAGATATACACCTCCAAAAATCGCGCTCGATTTCACCCAACGAATTCCGGTCAACCACCTTGCAATGTAGGTAGTACATACATATATTTTACTCAGAGTTAACGTCTGTCGGCTTATGGTATCCTGGTACTTTCGATTACAACTTTTAGCTATCCGTCGCGGAGGCCTTCGCGGTAACGCTCACTGCTCCGCTGTAGTTGGTCGCAGCGTGATGTAAATTAGCCTGCAACATTCTTCGATAGATGGACTATCTTACGCCAAAAGAAATATTTCAATCCAACAATTAGATTCTGAGATAAGCAACTCCAAAAATCGCACTCGATTTCACCCAACGAATTCCGGTCAACCACCTTGCAATGTAGGTAGTACATACATATATTTTACTCAGAGTTAACTTCTGTCGGCTTATGATATCCTGGTACTTTCGATTACAACTTTTAGCTATCCGTCGCGGAGGCCTTCGCGGTAACGCTCACTGCTCCGCTGTAGTTGGTCGCAGCGTGATGTAAATTAGCCTGCAACATTCTTCGATAGATGGACTATCTTACGCCAAAAGAAATATTTCAATCCAACAATTAGATTCTGAGATATACACCTCCAAAAATCGCACTCGATTTCACCCAACGAATTCCGGTCAACCACCTTGCAATGTAGGTAGTACATACATACATTTCACTCAGAGTTAACTTCTGTCGGCTTATGATATCCTGGTACTTTCGATTACAACTTTTACTTATCCGTCGCGGAGGCCTTCGCGGTAACGCTCACTGCTCCGCTGTAGTTGGTCGCAGCGTGATGTAAATTAGCCTGCAACATTCTTCGATAGATGGACTATCTTACGCTAAAAGAAATATTTCAATCCAACAATTAGATTCTGAGATAAGCACCTCCAAACATCGCACTCGATTTCACTCAACGAATTCCGGTCAACCACCTTGCAATGTAGGTAGTACATACATATATTTTACTCAGAGTTAACTTCTGTCGGCTTATGATATCCTGGTACTTTCGATTACAACTTTTAGCTATCCGTCGCGGAGGCCTTCGTGGTAACGCTCACTGCTCCGCTGTAGTTGTTCGCAGCGTGATGTAAATTAGCCTGCAACATTCTTCGATGGATGGACTATCTTACGCCAAAAGAAATATTTCAATCCAACAATTAGATTCTGAGATAAGCAACTCCAAAAATCGCACTCGATTTCACCCAACGAATTCCGGTCAACCACCTTGCAATGTAAGTAGTACATACATATATTTTACTCAGAGTTAACTTCTGTCGGCTTATGATATCCTGGTACTTTCGATTACAACTTTTAGCTATCCGTCGCGGAGGCCTTCGCGGTAACGCTCACTGCTCCGCTGTAGTTGGTCGCAGCGTGATGTAAATTAGCCTGCAACATTCTTCGATAGATGGACTATCTTACGCTAAAAGAAATATTTCAATCCAACAATTAGACTCTGAGATAAGCACCTCCAAACATCGCACTCGATTTCACCCAACGAATTCCGGTCAACCACCTTGCAATGTAGGTAGTACATACATATATTTTACTCAGAGTTAACTTCTGTCGGCTTATGATATCCTGGTACTTTCGATTACAACTTTTAGCTATCCGTCGCGGAGGCCTTCGTGGTAACGCTCACTGCTCCGCTGTAGTTGTTCGCAGCGTGATGTAAATTAGCCTGCAACATTCTTCGATGGATGGACTATCTTACGCCAAAAGAAATATTTCAATCCAACAATTAGATTCTGAGATAAGCAGCTCCAAACATCGCACTCGATTTCACCCAACGAATTCCGGTCAACCACCTTGCAATGTAGGTACATACATATACATGTTTTACTTAGAGCTAACTTCTGTCGGCTTATGATATCCTGGTACTTTCGATTACAACTTTTAGCTATCCGTCGCGGAGGCCTTCGCGGTAACGCTCACTGCTCCGCTGTAGTTGGTCGCAGCGTGATGTAAATTAGCCTGCAACATTCTTCGATAGATGGACTATCTTACGCCAAAAGAAATATTTCAATTTAACAATTAGATTCTGAGATAAACACCTCCAAAAATCGCACTCGATTTCACCCAACGAATTCCGGTCAACCACCTTGCAATGTAGGTACATACATATACATGTTTTACTTAGAGCTAACTTCTGTCGGCTTATGATATCCTGGTACTTTCGATTACAACTTTTAGCTATCCGTCGCGGAGGCCTTCGCGGTAACGCTCACTGCTCCGCTGTAGTTGGTCGCAGCGTGATGTAAATTAGCCTGCAACATTCTTCGATAGATGGACTATCTTACGCCAAAAGAAATATTTCAATCCAACAATTAGATTCTGAGATAAACACCTCCTAAAATCGCACTCGATTTCACCCAACGAATTCCGGTCAACCACCTTGCAATGTAG
The DNA here is from genome assembly GCA_037950945.1 of Hypolimnas misippus. Taxonomy (NCBI): domain Eukaryota; kingdom Metazoa; phylum Arthropoda; class Insecta; order Lepidoptera; family Nymphalidae; genus Hypolimnas; species Hypolimnas misippus. The sequence continues at coordinate 19,834 of JBBEEQ010000033.1, forward strand.
GTAGTACATACATATATTTTACTCAGAGTTAACTTCTGTCGGCTTATGATATCCTGGTACTTTCGATTACAACTTTTAGCTATCCGTCGCGGAGGCCTTCGCGGTAACGCTCACTGCTCCGCTGTAGTTGGTCGCAGCGTGATGTAAATTAGCCTGCAACATTCTTCGATAGATGGACTATCTTACGCCAAAAGAAATATTTCAATCCAACAATTAGATTCTGAGATAAACACCTCCCAAAATCGCACTCGATTTCACCCAACGAATTCCGGTCAACTACCTTTCAATGTAGGTACATATGTACATATATTTTACTTAGAGTTAACTTCTGATATTTTAACGATTTTTCCACTAATCAATCGGTGGGGCGAAAAATCTACTGAATCAAATGTCATAAAAATCGACCCATTTTCTTTCGAAGTGTAGTGGTGTAAGTATATAACTAACCCGACTTTAATATAGGATCTCCCGTTATTAAGAAGCATCCCATTTTAACTTGACAAATATAAGAAAATACCGATTTACTAAAATGTTTTGTTTTAAATTAATATTTAGTTTAATAATTATACCATTTTCAATTAATTAATTTCTAGATTTCAAAATGGCGTCAATCATACCTTCAAAACCGAGCAGTGAATCAAAAACCAAAAACATTTTACAAGACGATACTTCAATAACACCTTCGTTTTCAGGTAAGTTTTTAGGTATAATTAAAGACATCTAAAATAAACTAGCAGGCCCTCGCTTTTACACTTAACGTAGGACTTTCATACAAACTTTCCCCTTAAGGGGGTTAAATGGAGGTTCAGTTTAACCCTCTTAGGAGTCGAATTTTGCAAAGTGCGTTTGTGAGTACAAAATTTAAAACTTCTAACTCTTGTATTTTCTGAGATTTTGTCTTGAGTAAGTGAGTTAATTTCTCTTTTATGTATATAGAATGATTTCCCCTCGCAGAAAACCGCGAGGGGAAATCAGTCTGTATACATAAAAGTAAAAACTTGCATTTGTGGCTACTGCATTGGTAGATGTTAACCAATTGAATTGAATTGAATATAATTGGCATTGCACTATAGAGTCACAAATAAAATAAAAACCAATAAATATTGAAAAAAAACACGTGATACTTGCGCATATATAAAAAAGGGGTTAATTTTTTTTAATAATTATTACGCTTTATTTCAGAAACATCGACTGCAAAACTAGACTCTACATTAAGCCCTGTAACTACAGAACAACAAGGCCTGTTCTTCCCAGGTAAATGCTTGTTAATCTAGAATTGTAAATTTAAAAAATTCTTACAATTTATTTATTGTATATTATTTTCAGATAATGATGAACTTGAAACGAAATTGAAAGAATACGGTAAGACAAATAGACTTACGTAAATTTAAAACCCGACCGTCTAACAACAATATCTCCCACTTCAAAATCAGTCAAACTGTTTAGACTACAAAAGATCACAATGATTCAGTAGTCATTGGGTGATCAATAAAGGTTACCAGGAACGTATCCTGCAAGTTTTGAAAATAAGTAAATTTTTAGATTTTGACAAACTCTTTCCGAGTTTCTATTTTGCCACCCATATCTTTTCCGAACGTGCGGCCATATTGGAAAATACCGTCCAAAAAGTTTTTGAACGATATCTTTTTTCATACATATTTTCGATGGAATTGTTATGTAATAAATAAAAATTGAGAAATTTTTCTGTAATTTATTTATTTCAATCAACACAATAATGCTACTAATGTCATCTATATCTATACTAATAATAAAATTCTAGCGGGTCGCTGTCTGTACATGGAAGATATATGAAAAAAAATATTATAGGGGGCCTTTACCAACGCAATAGAACCCAAAACAATGATTTTTAGAATTCTTATCTGTTTGTCTGTTTGTCTGTTTGTCTGTTTATCTGTGCGTTTGTGCACGCTAATCTCAGAAACGGCTTATCTGATTTAGATGCGGTTTTCACTAATATATCGTAGTAAGCTTCACTTAACATTTAGGCTTTGTTTCATGTCAATCGGTCCATAAATAAAAAAGTTATGCCAATTTAAGGAATCACGTTGAACATTTTTTTGTGCTTATCACTAAATGCATGAAAGTATATACAGTACTTATATAAAAAAAATACATTTTTTATTTTTTGTCTGTCAGTCTGTCTGTCTATCTGTTTGTTCCGACTAATCTCTGAAACGGCTGAACCGATTTTGATGGACTTTTACTTGCAGTTAGCAAATGTTATAAGGAGTGACTTAGGCTTACTTCTATTGAAGGCTTTTTTTAAATCTATCTATACATATATAAAATTCTAACGGGTCGCTGGCTGTACATGGAAGATATATGAAAAAAATATTATTGAGGGCCTTTACCTACCCAATAGAACCCAAAACAATAATTGTTAGAATTTTTGTCTGTTTGTCTGTTTATCTGTGCGTTTGTGCCCGCTAATCTCAGAACGGCTTATCCGATTTAGATGAGATTTTCATTAATATATTGCAGTAAGTTTCACTAAACATTTAGTGTTTGTTTCATTTCAATCGGTTCATAAATAAAAAAGTTATGTCAATTTAAGGGTTCACGTCGAACATTATTTTGTGTTTTTCACTAAATGCATGAAAGTATATACAGTACTTACATCAAAAAATCCATTTTTTAATTTTTTGCCTGTCAGTCTGTTTCTTACGACTAATCTCTGAAACAGCTGAAACACATTTGATAGGCCTTTTACTCGCAGTTAGGGGATGTCCGTTAATCATGTGAGGCCCAAAGGAAAGAGGATGGAGATAAAAATCACGACATATCACAAAGTCTAAAAGTTCCTAAAAACATTACGTGATTAGGCTACTTTTATTTAAAAAATATATTTATTTTAATGAATAAAAGTAAAAAAGGGAATTACGCGATAACAAAATATTGTAGAAACCAATAAAAAAATGAACAATTTCCGATTAAGGAAGGGAAGGTATACATCTACATATACAAATAAATAAAATTGGTGTGTCTGTTTGTAATTTTAAATAAATGCATAAAAAAGTATATACGGTACTTACAACAAAATTACTAATTTTTAAATTTTTGTTTGGCTATCTGTCCTCAGTTTGTTTTGGCTAATATTTGAAACAGCTGGACCGATTTTGACTAAACATTCATCATAGCAGAAAGCCAATGTTATAAGGAACAAAATTGAAACTAATGAAATAATGAACAATATCTGATTCAAATAGGGAAGATATATATTATATAAATATAATAATTTAAAAAAATAATAAATTGACTGGGTAATTTTTTTACTGGATATGATAGACCAAATCGAAACTATAAGCAATAGCGAAAAATAATTAAAGGAGTCACAGAGCCGATTTTGATAAAAACTAAAACAGTATCATTAGTTTTTTGATAAATAAATTTTCCTAGCCAGAAACGAACACGTAAATTTGCAAAAAATTAACATTCTGTATTATTGCACCATCTGATACTGTAACATATTATAAGGATCAACTTCAGGGAGGTAATAGTATACAGTTAACTGCAACAAAAACTTCTAACTTCTAATTAATGTAAAGATTTAATGTAATTTTGTAAAAAAAATAAATCTTTTCTTTAATTTGTCGCTTACTATTACTTCCTCAAAGTTGATCCTTACAAGTGACACTATTAGGTGGTGCAATAATACAGAATGATTTTTTTTTTTTCAAAATTAGTGGGCTCCATTCCTGGCCAGGAGAATCATGAAATCAAAAAAACTCCTTTAAGTATTTTAGGCGATTCCTTATAGTTCCAGATTTGGCCTATCAAGCCCGGTTAAAAAAGTCACCCGATATATGTATAATAACAAGGAGAACCTCGGCGGTAACATACTGTTTTACAGTCGAAATTTTAAAGACTAACACCAAACACTTTTCTTCAACATTTATAGTGAAAACCGTTGAGGAATACCGTATCTGAGTTAGTGTCTGCTTATAAATACAACCAGAAAGTTCCCAAATCCAAAGTAAAAAGCTCCTTTCTGGAGCAGTACCGCAGACTATTATATCCTTGCTTTGCAGGAGACATGCCAAGCATTCTGTAATCCACGCGAACGAAGTCGCGGGCACAGCTAGTAGTAAATAATATATCAAAAAAGTAAAGTCACACAAATTGTTTTTAATTGCTTTTACATCTGAAAGAATATAGTGTTAGTCAAGAATTACCATTAATTATATAAAACACCTCTGTAACCTGGTAACAGATATGTCGTAGTCACGAAAGCTGTGAATGTCGAAAATAAGCCATTAACAGTGAATTATTTAATATACAGGAAACGAAAAATAACTTATGTAAATCTCTATTAAAGTCTGAAAGCAAAACCGTAATTTAAATAATTAATGACATATTTAGTAAAAACTCAGAGTTTACGTGACATATTTAAATTGTTTCTTCTGTTATCAGAAATGCAGCCAGACACAGAAGGCAATGTTTATTACGATGGCAGTTTGCATTCCAGCGATATTGGGCGTATTGGTAAGATATCATTATTTCTAATTCATATAAATTAAAGTAACAGCCTGTAAATAACCCACAGCTGGGCAAAGACCTCCTCTTCTGTTAAGCAGAAGGTTTAGAGCGTAACCCACCTCGCTGCTCCACTGCGGGGCGGATATAAATGTGTCAGAATTTCTTTTGGCACATGCAGGTTTCCTCACGATGTTTTTCTTTACCGCCGAGCTTGAGATAAATTTAAATAAATAATAAATAAATAAACGCATCACACTCAACGGCCCCCATTAAGATCGCGTGACCTTGTGTCGGGGGTCCGGAAACACTCACAACACTAACACAAACACCCAGACCACGACAAACATCCGTATGGCCAATACAGACGTGTCCCATGAGCGGGGATCGAACCCGCGACCGTTAGCGCTGGAATCAGTTGCAGTGACCACTGCGCCAAAGTGTCTGTCATTTAAAAACAAATTTACCACTTGAAAACTCAGCGGTGCTAGCCATGGTTTGAAACAGCGATCATCGGTTGAGATCGACATGTTGTAATCACTGCGCCATCTCGACTCATCATATTTACGAATCATAAATAATATATACTTTTTTAATTAAAAAAAGTAATTTAATAGCTACAAGTAAACTTAAATGCAATTGTTTTCTACAACTTTCTTTGATATTTCTACGTGTCATTAAAATCGTCTTAAACTTTTTTACAGTCAAAGCAGATAGCGAAGGCTTTTCAGACATAATGCCAGGGTTGGACAGTGATTCCAGGGTCCAGGTGGACCCGCTCGCGCTTGACCTGCAGGCTCAACGAAGAGCAGACGTTCGAAAGTACATATCTTCATATCTTTAACTAGCTACCCTGTTACTGCCTCGCTCCTATGAGTTGTAGCGTTGTGTAATATGCCTATAACCTTCCTCAATAAACGAGCTATCCCACATCAGTAGTTTCAGAGATCATCATCTACAATTACTAAAATTTAATATTCCTTCTCGTTTGCCTCGTATAAGTTCATACCGTTTATTTTACATCCCCACGTCTAAAACTTATCTGGGGCATTTTGCTGCTATGCCAAGAGTCTGTAGGCAATACAATACACTTTCAATGCAACATGCTGATTTAGATATATTTACCATAAAACTAAACGAATATAAGAGTTGCCTCAATAAAATACTTTATTAATATATTACAGCTGTATACATTGTATTCTTTATTCTTATATATATAATATAATATAATATAATATAATATAATATAATATAATATAATATAATATCATATATTATAATATAATATAATATAATATAATATCATATAATATAATATAATATAATATAATATAATATAATATAATATAATATAATTAAAAGTTAGCAATTTATTAATTTTACGTTTCTTCATTTCTATTTATAAAATGTTAATAATTTATATGAGCAAGCTGTGGTCTCCTATAATTGAAGGAGCACACATATTATGTTAAAGTAACATTGTTCAGGTCAGGTAGGTCAGGTACAGGTCTTATCGCGATAAATAATTCTGTTAATATGTACCTTTTTATTGTCCGATGTTTTGACGAAGTTATATTCGTTTTCAGCAAGTCATCTCGTGACCAAGAGGCATGCAACTTCGTCGAAATATCGGGCAATAAAAACATCGTAGTTAATTAATTTGTTTCTGCTATTTTTTTTTCAGGATTAACGAAAGGATTATGAAAATGAGAATGGGTTAAGAATTATATAAAGTTATAACTTTATATAATTCTTATATAATATTGTTAAATACAGATCTATAGATCTGTAAAAAAAGTTATAAATAAATGAACATTATAATATACAATATTTTATTACTCCCTCATATGCGCATAGTATTTTAACCATCTTAAAAAAAAGGTTCTGTATTCAACCCCTATACAGGGTGTCCCGAAAGTCAACGATTAACGGCCGGTCTCAATAACCTACTTAGTTTGAACAGTTTGTTAAATTAGCTACCATTGGTAGCATTAGGTGCAATTTTGGGTTTCGATAACAAACGATAGATATAAATTTCTACCTTTAAATTTAATCTACCATTGGGAGGACTTTCCGCTACTACCGGTTTGTATGCGTATAGACAAAATAGATAGAGCTGGTTGCAGCGTGATGTAAATTAGCCTGCAACATTCTTCGATAGATGGACTATCTTACGCCAAAAGAAATATTTCAATCCAACAATTAGATTCTGAGATAAACACCTCCAAAAATCGCACTCGATTTCACCCAACGAATTCCGGTTAACCACCTTGCAATGTAGGTAGTACATACATATATTTTACTCAGAGTTAACTTCTGTCGGCTTATGATATCCTGGTACTTTCGATTACAACTTTTAGCTATCCGTCGCGGAGGCCTTCGCTTTAACGCTCACTGCTCCGCTGTAGTTGGTCGCAGCGTGATGTAAATTAGCCTGCAACATTCTTCGATAGATGGACTATCGTACGCCAAAAGAAATATTTCAATCCAACAATTAGATTCTGAGATAAACACCTCCAAAAATCGCACTCGATTTCACCCAACGAATTCCGGTCAACCACCTTGCAATGTAGGTAGTACATACATATATTTTACTCAGAGTTAACTTCTGTCGGCTTATGATATCCTGGTACTTTCGATTACAACTTTTAGCTATCCGTCGCGGAGGCCTTCGCGGTAACGCTCACTGCTCCGCTGTAGTTGGTCGCAGCGTGATGTAAATTAGCCTGCAACATTCTTCGATAGATGGACTATCTTACGCCAAAAGAAATATTTCAATCCAACAATTAGATTCTGAGATAAACACCTCCAAAAATCGCACTCGATTTCACCCAACGAATTCCGGTCAACCACCTTGCAATGTAGGTAGTACATACATATATTTTACTCAGAGTTAACTTCTGTCGGCTTATGATATCCTGGTACTTTCGATTACAACTTTTAGCTATCCGTCGCGGAGGCCTTCGCGGTATTGCTCACTGCTCCGCTGTAGTTGGTCGCAGCGTGATGTAAATTAGCCTCCAACATTCTTCGATAGATGGACTATTTTACGCCAAAAGAAATATTTCAATCCAACAATTAGATTCTGAGATAAACACCTCTAAAAATCGCACTCGATTTCACCCAACGAATTCCGGTCAACCACCTTGCAATGTGGGTACATACATATACATTAAACACTTAGAGTTAACTTCTGTCGGCTTATGATATCCTGGTACTTTCGATTACAACTTTTAGCTATCCGTCGCGGAGGCCTTCGCGGTAACGCTCACTGCTCCGCTGTAGTTGGTCGCAGCGTGATGTAAATTAGCCTGCAACATTCTTCGATAGATGGTCTATCTTACGCCAAAAGAAATATTTCAATCCAACAATTAGATTCTGAGATAAACACCTACAAAAATCGCACTCGATTTCACCCAACGAATTCCGGTCAACCACCTTGCAATGTGGGTACATACATATACATATATTTCACTTAGAGTTATCTTCTGTCGGCTTATGATATCCTGGTACTTTCGATTACAACTTTTAGCTATCCGTCGCGGAGGCCTTCGCGGTAACGCTCACTGCTCCGCTGTAGTTGGTCGCAGCGTGATGTAAATTAGCCTGCAACATTCTTCGATAGATGGTCTATCTTACGCCAAAAGAAATATTTCAATCCAACAATTAGATTCTGAGATAAACACCTCCAAAAATCGCACTCGATTTCACCCAACGAATTCCGGTCAACCACCTTGCAATGTAGGTAGTACATACATATATTTTACTCAGAGTTAACTTCTGTCGGCTTATGATATCCTGGTACTTTCGATTACAACTTTTAGCTATCCGTCGCGGAGACCTTCGCGGTAACGCTCACTGCTCCGCTGTAGTTGGTCGCAGCGTGATGTAAATTAGCCTGCAACATTCTTCGATAGATGGACTACCTTACGCCAAAAGAAATATTTCAATCCAACAATTAGATTCTGAGATATACACCTCCAAAAATCGCACTCGATTTCACCCAACGAATTCCGGTCAACCACCTTGCAATGTAGGTACATACATATACATGTTTTACTTAGAGTTAACTTCTGTCGGCTTATGATATCCTGGTACTTTCGATTACAACTTTTAGCTATCCGTCGCGGAGGCCTTCGCGATAACGCTCACTGCTCCGCTGTAGTTGGTCGCAGCGTGATGTAAATTAGCCTGCAACATTCTTCGATAGATGGACTATCTTACGCCAAAAGAAATATTTCAATCCAACAATTAGATTCTGAGATAAGCAACTCCAAAAATCGCACTCGATTTCACCCAACGAATTCCGGTCAACCACCTTGCAATGTAGGTAGTACATACATATATTTTACTCAGAGTTAACTTCTGTCGGCTTATGATATCCTGGTACTTTCGATTACAACTTTTAGCTATCCGTCGCGGAGGCCTTCGCGGTAACGCTCACTGCTCCGCTGTAGTTGGTCGCAGCGTGATGTAAATTAGCCTGCAACATTCTTCGATAGATGGACTATCTTACGCCAAAAGAAATATTTCAATCCAACAATTAGATTCTGAGATAAACACCTCCAAAAATCGCACTCGATTTCACCCAACGAATTCCGGTCAACCACCTTGCAATGTAGGTAGTACATACATATATTTTACTCAGAGTTAACTTCTGTCGGCTTATGATATCCTGGTACTTTCGATTACAACTTTTAGCTATCCGTCGCGGAGGCCTTCGCGGTATTGCTCACTGCTCCGCTGTAGTTGGTCGCAGCGTGATGTAAATTAGCCTCCAACATTCTTCGATAGATGGACTATTTTACGCCAAAAGAAATATTTCAATCCAACAATTAGATTCTGAGATAAACACCTCTAAAAATCGCACTCGATTTCACCCAACGAATTCCGGTCAACCACCTTGCAATGTGGGTACATACATATACATTAAACACTTAGAGTTAACTTCTGTCGGCTTATGATATCCTGGTACTTTCGATTACAACTTTTAGCTATCCGTCGCGGAGGCCTTCGCGGTAACGCTCACTGCTCCGCTGTAGTTGGTCGCAGCGTGATGTAAATTAGCCTGCAACATTCTTCGATAGATGACCTATCTTACGCCAAAAGAAATATTTCAATCCAACAATTAGATTCTGAGATAAGCAACTCCAAACATCGCACTCGATTTCACCCAACGAATTCCGGTCAACCACCTTGCAATGTAGGTAGTACATACATATATTTTACTCAGAGTTAACTTCTGTCGGCTTATGATATCCTGGTACTTTCGATTACAACTTTTAGCTATCCGTCGCGGAGGCCTTCGCGGTAACGCTCACTGCTCCGCTGTAGTTGGTCGCAGCGTGATGTAAATTAGCCTGCAACATTCTTCGATAGATGGACTATCTTACGCCAAAAGAAATATTTCAATCCAACAATTAGATTCTGAGATAAGCAACTCCAAACATCGCACTCGATTTCACCCAACGAATTCCGGTCAACCACCTTGCAATGTAGGTAGTACATACATATATTTTACTCAGAGTTAACTTCTGTCGGCTTATGATATCCTGGTACTTTCGATTACAACTTTTAGCTATCCGTCGCGGAGGCCTTCGCGGTAACGCTCACTGCTCCGCTGTAGTTGGTCGCAGCGTGATGTAAATTAGCCTGCAACATTCTTCGATAGATGGACTATCTTACGCCAAAAGAAATATTTCAATCCAACAATTAGATTCTGAGATAAACACCTCCCAAAATCGCACTCGATTTCACCCAACGAATTCCGGTCAACTACCTTTCAATGTAGGTACATATGTACATATATTTTACTTAGAGTTAATTTCTGATATTTTAACGATTTTTCCACTAATCAATCGGTGGGGCGAAAAATCTACTGAATCAAATGTCATAAAAATCGACCCATTTTCTTTCGAAGTGTAGTGGTGTAAGTATATAACTAACCCGACTTTAATATAGGATCTCCCGTTATTAAGAAGCATCCCATTTTAACTTGACAAATATAAGAAAATACCGATTTACTAAAATGTTTTGTTTTAAATTAATATTTAGTTTAATAATTATACCATTTTCAATTAATTAATTTCTAGATTTCAAAATGGCGTCAATCATACCTTCAAAACCGAGCAGTGAATCAAAAACCAAAAACATTTTACAAGACGATACTTCAATAACACCTTCGTTTTCAGGTAAGTTTTTAGGTATAATTAAAGACATCTAAAATAAACTAGCAGGCCCTCGCTTTTACACTTAACGTAGGACTTTCATACAAACTTTCCCCTTAATGGGGTTAAATGGAGGTTCAGTTTAACCCTCTTAGGAGTCGAATTTTGCAAAATGCGTTTGTGAGTACAAAATTTAAAACTTCTAACTCTTGTATTTTCTGAGATTTTGTCTTGAGTAAGTGAGTTAATTTCTCTTTTATGTATATAGAATGATTTCCCCTCGCAGAAAACCGCGAGGGGAAATCAGTCTGTATACATAAAAGTAAAAACTTGCATTTGTGGCTACTGCATTGGTAGATGTTAACCAATTGAATTGAATTGAATATAATTGGCATTGCACTATAGAGTCACAAATAAAATAAAAACCAATAAATATTGAAAAAAAACACGTGATACTTGCGCATATATAAAAAAGGGGTTAATTTTTTTTAATAATTATTACGCTTTATTTCAGAAACATCGACTGCAAAACTAGACTCTACATTAAGCCCTGTAACTACAGAACAACAAGGCCTGTTCTTCCCAGGCAAATGCTTGTTAATCTAGAATTGTAAATTTAAAAAATTCTTACAATTTATTTATTGTATATTATTTTCAGATAATGATGAACTTGAAACGAAATTGAAAGAATACGGTAAGACAAATAGACTTACGTAAATTTAAAACCCGACCGTCTAACAACAATATCTCCCACTTCAAAATCAGTCAAACTGTTTAGACTACAAAAGATCACAATGATTCAGTAGTCATTGGGTGATCAATAAAGGTTACCAGGAACGTATCCTGGAAGTTTTGAAAATAAGTAAATTTTTAGATTTTGACAAACTCTTTCCGAGTTTCTATTTTGCCACCCATATCTTTTCCGAACGTGCGGCCATATTGGAAAATACCGTCCAAAAAGTTTTTGAACGATATCTTTTTTCATACATATTTTCGATGGAATTGTTATGTAATAAATAAAAATTGAGAAATTTTTCTGTAATTTATATATCATAGTAAATAATATATCAAAAAAGTAAAGTCACACAAATTGTTTTTAATTGCTTTTACATCTGAAAGAATATAGTGTTAGTCAAGAATTACCATTAATTATATAAAACACCTCTGTAACCTGGTAACAGATATGTCGTAATCACGAAAGCTGTGAATGTCGAAAATAAGCCATTAACAGTGAATTATTTAATATACAGGAAACGAAAAATAACTTATGTAAATCTCTATTAAAGTCTGAAAGCAAAACCGTAATTTAAATAATTAATGACATATTTAGTAAAAACTCAGAGTTTACGTGACATATTTAAATTGTTTCTTCTGTTATCAGAAATGCAGCCAGACACAGAAGGCAATGTTTATTACGATGGCAGTTTGCATTCCAGCGATATTGGGCGTATTGGTAAGATATCATTATTTCTAATTCATATAAATTAAAGTAACAGCCTGTAAATAACCCACAGCTGGGCAAAGACCTCCTCTTCTGCTAAGCAGAAGGTTTAGAGCGTAACCCACCTCGCTGCTCCACTGCGGGGCGGATATAAATGTGTCAGAATTTCTTTTGGCACATGCAGGTTTCCTCACGATGTTTTTCTTTACCGCCGAGCTTGAGATAAATTTAAATAAATAATAAATAAATAAACGCATCACACTCAACGGCCCCCATTAAGATCGCGTGACCTTGTGTCGGGGGTCCGGAAACACTCACAACACTAACACAAACACCCAGACCACGACAAACATCCGTATGGCCAATACAGACGTGTGCCATGAGCGGGGATCGAACCCGCGACCGTTAGCGCTTGAGTCAGTTGCAGTGACCACTGCGCCAAAGTGTCTGTCATTTAAAAACAAATTTACCACTTGAAAACTCAGCGGTGCTAGCCATGGTTTGAAACAGCGATCATCGGTTGAGATCGACATGTTGTTATCACTGCGCCATCTCGACTCATCATATTTACGAATCATAAATAATATATACTTTTTTAATTAAAAAAAGTAATTTAATAGCTACAAGTAAACTTAAATGCAATTGTTTTCTACAACTTTCTTTGATATTTCTACGTGTCATTAAAATCGTCTTAAACTTTTTTACAGTCAAAGCAGATAGCGAAGGCTTTTCAGACATAATGCCAGGGTTGGACAGTGATTCCAGAGTCCAGGTGGACCCGCTCGCGCTTGACCTGCAGGCTCAACGAAGAGCAGACGTTCGAAAGTACATATCTTCATATCTTTAACTAGCTACCCTGTTACTGCCTCGCTCCTATGAGTTGTAGCGTTGTGTAATATGCCTATAACCTTCCTCAATAAACGAGCTATCCCACATCAGTAGTTTCAGAGATCATCATCTACATACAAAGTTACATATAAACTTTACCTTCTTACAATTACTAAAATTTAATATTCCTTCTCGTTTGCCTCGTATAAGTTCATACCGTTTATTTTACATCCCCACGTCTAAAACTTATCTGGGGCATTTTGCTGCTATGCCAAGAGTCTGTAGGCAATACAATACACTTTCAATGCAACATGCTGATTTAGATATATTTACCATAAAACTAAACGAATATAAGGGTTGCCTCAATAAAATACTTTATTAATATATTACAGCTGTATACATTGTATTCTTTATTCTTATATATATAATATAATATAATATAATATAATATAATATAATTAAAAGTTAGCAATTTATTAATTTTACGTTTCTTCATTTCTATTTATAAAATGTTAATAATTTATATGAGCAAGCTGTGGTCTCCTATAATTGAAGGAGCACACATATTATGTTAAAGTAACATTGTTCAGGTCAGGTAGGTCAGGTACAGGTCTTATCGCGATAAATAATTCTGTTAATATGTACCTTTTTATTGTCCGATGTTTTGACGAAGTTACATTCGTTTTTAGCAAGTCATCTCGTGACCAAGAGGCATGCAACTTCGTCGAAATATCGGGCAATAAAAACATCGTAGTTAATTAATTTGTTTCTGCTATTTTTTTTTTCAGGATTAACGAAAGGATTATGAAAATGAGAATGGGTTAAGAATTATAAAAAGTTATAACTTTATATAATTCTTATATAATATTGTTAAATACAGATCTATAGATCTGTAAAAAAAGTTATAAATAAATGAACATTATAATATACAATATTTTATTACTCCCTCATATGCGCATAGTATTTTAACCATCTTAAAAAAAAGGTTCTGTATTCAACCCCTATACAGGGTGTCCCGAAAGTCAACGATTAACGGCCGGTCTCAATAACCTACTTAGTTTGAACAGTTTGTTAAATTAGCTACCATTGGTAGCATTAGGTGCAATTTTGGGTTTCGATAACAAACGATAGATATAAATTTCTACCTTTAAATTTAATCTACCATTGGGAGGACTTTCCGCTACTACCGGTTTGTATGCGTATAGACAAAATAGATAGAGCTGGTTGCAGCGTGATGTAAATTAGCCTGCAACATTCTTCGATAGATGGACTATCTTATGCCAAAAGAAATATTTCAATCCAACAATTAGATTCTGAGATAAGCACCTCCAAAAATCGCACTCGATTTCACCCAACGAATTCCGGTCAACCACCTTGCAATGTAGGTAGTACATACATATATTTTACTCAGAGTTAACTTCTGTCGGCTTATGATATCCTGGTACTTTCGATTACAACTTTTAGCTATCCGTCGCGGAGGCCTTCGCGGTAACGCTCACTGCTCCGCTGTAGTTGGTCGCAGCGTGATGTAAATTAGCCTGCAACATTCTTCGATAGATGGACTATCGTACGCCAAAAGAAATATTTCAATCCAACAATTAGATTCTGAGATAAACACCTCCAAAAATCGCACTCGATTTCACCCAACGAATTCCGGTCAACCACCTTGCAATGTGGGTACATACATATACATATATTTCACTTAGAGTTATCTTCTGTCGGCTTATGATATCCTGGTACTTTCGATTACAACTTTTAGCTATCCGTCGCGGAGGCCTTCGCGGTAACGCTCACTGCTCCGCTGTAGTTGGTCGCAGCGTGATGTAAATTAGCCTGCAACATTCTTCGATAGATGGACTATCTTACGCCAAAAGAAATATTTCAATCCAACAATTAGATTCTGAGATAAGCAGCTCCAAACATCGCACTCGATTTCACCCAACGAATTCCGGTCAACCACCTTGCAATGTAGGTAGTACATACATATATTTTACTCAGAGTTAACTTCTGTCGGCTTATGATATCCTGGTACTTTCGATTACAACTTTTAGCTATCCGTCGCGGAGGCCTTCGCGGTAACGCTCACTGCTCCGCTGTAGTTGGTCGCAGCGTGATGTAAATTAGCCTGCAACATTCTTCGATAGATGGACTATCTTACGCCAAAAGAAATATTTCAAACCAACAATTAGATTCTGAGATAAACAACTCCTAAAATCGCACTCGATTTCACCCAACGAATTCCGGTCAACCACCTTGCAATGTAGGTAGTACATACATATATTTTACTCAGAGTTA